>CM037851.1:173112087-173151087 GCA_021234595.1 Delia radicum | reverse complement strand
AAAGAGAGATTTTTTCTAGAACATGATTAGTGTAACCATATCATTGATGATTAATGATTGATACAATAATATTTTATTAGCTAGTTGTGGATGTAGGAATCATACAATCAGAATATTATGTTGTTTAAATGTTTATAGTTTGATACAAAGTTTTCAGTTGAGTTACAAATAAAGGAAAATGCATTTATTTTTTAAATAAATAATTTTATTTTTATGTTTACTACCATTTACAGATTTTTAGATTCATTTTTTATTTTCATTCATTTAAGTTTTCATAAAAATTTAACCACACAAACGAAATATTCTTTTTTATTTGTTTCCATTAAAAATAATATATATTAAAATGTTTTATCAAAAAAAAAAATATTCAAAAAATTCGTGTCGGTTTTTTTTTTTTTATTATTTAAATTCAAATTGCAAAAAAAAATAAAAAGTTTACCCAAGTTTATACATTTTGTACAAAAACACAAACCAAAACAAAACTGAGCAAATTTCAAATAACTGCACTTAACATTTATTTTGACTGACCTGTAGTTAAAACTAGAACATTTATTTTTAACTTACTATTCAGTTGTTCTTATGGATTTATTAGTTATTTAAACAATATTTACAAATAAATAACAAGAAACATTTGATTTAATTGAAAAGTAAGTACACACCGGCTTTTAAGTGACTTGTCATTTAAGTTAAATCACATTTTCAGTTAATTTAAATTACACACCCTTTTGAGTGAAGTTTTGAGGCAGCAATCATATTGTAGCCATATTTGTTCTCTGCATGCTCTTACACAAATTCCAATTTGATTCATTCCGATCGGGTCAGTAGCATTGTTTCCACCAGGAAAAAAAATTACAAAGCCATAGGGCCAAAATCCAAAATCATATGAAATTACATAAACAATGTAATACATATGTATGCGTAGCGCATGCTTTAGGGACATGGCCAAAATTGTACCCGAAATATGCGGTGTAATCGAAAAAATTGTCCTCATCTTAAACGCTAGATGTATGAAAAGGCGCGAAAACTTTGGGGACAGTCCCCAAAGTAAGCAAATGTCCCTAAACTATGCGGGGGAACAAATAAATGTCTCTAAACCATGCGCTGTGCATACATATAATTACACAGGTCAACAGCAAAAAAAGGCTTGACTAACCACTATATAGATTTGATGCATCATGGCTGCCTAAGTACAAAAATGGTAAAATTTTTCAATTCTATGGATAATTTTTTTTTTAAAAATTTTTTTTTAAAATTGACAATATTTTGAGCCATTTCTCCACTTATGTTGTCATAACTCAAAAACAACTAGTCCGATTTTGTCAAATTAAATTTACAAAAATTAAGGTTTACAATATCTTTAAAGAACGTGTACAAATTTTTTTAATGCGATCAATAGTTTCAAAGTTATGAAACAAATTGTTAGCAAAAAAAAAAAAAAAAATGCTAAAAAAAAAAAAAAAATTTGAAAAACAAAAATCTGGAAAAAATCGAAAACTGCAAAAAATATTACTTTTTATTTTTTTTGTAGTAAAGCTACATATCATGCGAATTAAACTAGATATGGATCATAAAAATCGATGCATGCTTTACATTTTTATTTACAATTAATTGAAGGTATCGCATATTTACAAGCACTGTAGAAAATTGTACCTACTATATAATGAAAATGCAGAACATAAAAACTCAGGTGCATTTTTACGACACGCATTTTGGCAAAACCCCTTTGGGAAAAACCTCTATGACATTTTTATGATTCTAATAATAAAAAAAAATAAGTAATAAACAAAGATTGTTTAATTTTACGATTGCGGTAGGATAGTAATAAAACGCTCATAAATGTGCGTGTACGCTGAAGTGCTCTTATTTTCCGTTAGCTACCTGTAACGGATAATTTTTTTTTTTTCATAAAAGTCCTTAATGTTTTTTAGGATTCTTGGGAATAATAAAAAATTTGCAGCACACACAAACTGTATCCACACAAAGGGTTATCCCAAATTATAGTATCAGTATTTATAAGATCTCCTTGACCCTTTTTATTTCATTCAAGAAGTGTTTGCGATAACGCAAACATCATTTAATACCTACACAAAAATTAGAGTCATACAGCTTAGAAGTTAAAAACAATTTTCAAATATTAATAAAAATGAGCCAGAACATTTTCATGTAAAAACGATCCAGATTATTTTGTTATGTGTGCGGCCAATATATCACCGGGAAAAAACGGAAGTGGTTCTTAACTTCATTGCAAAAGTCATATCAAGATTGCTATAATATCTATCCGCACAATTTGAACCAGCATTGGACACCGAGTACTATATGCATTCCATGTCGATTGAATTTATCTACGAAGTCTTCTAACGTAAAGTAAGTATAAATTAATAGATTTGGAATATTTTATAATTACAATATTTCTTAATTAAAATTTGAATTCTTCATATTCCTGATTTCAATTTTTTTTTTCATTTTACAGACGACACTTGGAAATTTTGAAGCCTATGCTATGGAGAGAAACAGCGAACCACGGATCCGAGTGTTATTTTTGTTTAAGTACAAAAAGCATATTTGATGGCCCACAAATTCGCAAATTGGTGAACGATACTGAATTTGGCAGTTCAATGTCAGAAATTGAGAAGAATGCATGGGATTCGTTTGTATGGGTTATTCAAAATTTCTTAGGAAATAACAAGGGTGATGATTACGTTGCGCACGTTGAAGAGATGTTAACTCACTTCCAGAATCTTGGATGCAACATGAGCATCAAATTACACTACCTGCACAGTCACTTAGATCGTTTTCCTGAAAATCTAGGAGACTTGAGTGAAGAACAGGGCGAACGATTCCACCAAGATATCCGGACAATGGAGGAACGATACCAGGGTCGCTGGGATGCACACATGATGGCTGATTTTTGCTGGAGTATTCAGAGTAACACTTCGTTATTCAACAATAGTAGAAAATCGACTAAAAGAAAATTTCAGAGTTTGTAGTTTATAATACATATTTATTTATTATTTTCTTGTTTTATTTATTATAATAAATGTGAATAATAAAATATAAATTTTCTACTATTTAATTTATTTATTTATTTACATTTAAGCTCATCCAACACAAATGTCTTTCCGAAGAATAGAATCAGTATATTCTAGGTAGGGTTTTGCCAAAAAATACACGAATGTTACTATGTAATGCATTTTTGATGTGAAAATTTGTACATAGCATGGGGAAAATGTTTTCAAAATTCAATCAATCGAAAGAAGAACATTAACTACTCAATTTTATGTATATCAGACAAAAAACTAAAATTTGGTGAAAATGAGCGAATTCACTTAATTGTGAATAAATTCGAAAAAAATCAATCGATTTTTATGATCGATATCTCATTTTGTTCCTATTACATGTGGCTTTGCGATAAAGCAATAAATCTGAACGATTTTTGCCGTTTTCGATTTTTTATGATTTTTTTTAACCAAAAAAATTTGCTATTTTCACGTAAAAAAAATATTTTTTCCCTCAATTTTTTATTATAACTCCAAAACTACTGAGCCGATTGAAACGCAATATATTAACGGATTAAAGGCTATGTAAATTTCAGTTTATCTAAATTTATTTGAATAATATCGGACTAATTTTTTTTTAGTTATCATTAATTATGTGGAGACACGTCTAAAAAATTTATAATTTTAATTAAAAATTTTTTAAAAAAAAACCTCTCCATAGAATTTCAAAATTGAAACCATATTTGTACTACTGGGACCACAATACATCAAAATTGTATAGTGGTTTTCAAAGCCCCTAAAATTTTTTCAAAATTGTTGCCTTGTGTTATAGGTATGCACAGAGCATACTATTGGGACATTTATTCGTTCCCCCGCATAGTTTAGGGACATTTGCTTACCTTGGGGACTGTCCGCAAAGTTTTTACACATTTTCATACATCTAGCGTATAAGATGAGGACAATTGGTTCGTTACCCGCATACTTAGGGGACAGCGCATACTTTAGGGACACGGCCAAAATTGTCCCCGAAATATGCGATGTATCGAACCAATTATCCTCATATTATACGCTAGATGTATGAAAATGCATGAAAACTTTGCGGACAGTCCCCAAAGTAAGAAAATGTCCCAAAAGTATGCGGGGGAACGAATAAATGTCCCAAAAGTATGCGCTGTGCATACATGTATTTATATATATTAGTTTAAAGCAACATTTTTTATTTCTTATAAAGTGGTTTTAATGGTGATTAAATATAATAAATTACCAGAAACTAGCAAATGTTTGACAGAAAACTCAGTTTATCTGAATATCGACAAATTTGGGAGTCATATTCATCTAAGTTCCATGTATTTAACATAAATATTAAAAAAAATGTCTGTATAATGTAAAATTACACAAAAAATGTCATTATTCAAAAATTATCCGACAAATGTGTTAAAAGTCTCGTTTTACAAGGGAGGTGTCCCGAACTCGTTGATTTGAATGATCTTTAGATATGTTGAAGAGGATAAATAACAAAGAGACACGATTTTTTTTCCTGCTCAATCTTAAGTTAAAGATTTTAAAATTTACATGTTTTTTGTATGGAGACAAATCTGAAATTCACGATATCACTTTTATTTTTGCACATGGGTTGAGCACTATAACGAATGTCACAAAAATATTAGACATACATTCATTTAACAGCAATATGCATTAAAATGCATAGTTTTTGACTTCACCAAACAACAATTTCTTAACAAACACTAGTAAATGCTACTTAAAGCACATTTATTTTTTAATAACCAAATTACTTGGAAATATCTATGCGTGTTTTAAATACCAATGAATGCATAATTACATTTTTCATTTGATTACAAATTTGTATACGACCAGTCAGAAAAAAAAGCAGACAGAGAACAGCTGGCAAGGTAGATTACCAGGTGGTACAAGTGTTGGAAACAACTACTTTACCAATCTCAAAGTGATGTGATTATTAAACAAAAGGTTCTTCTGTTCAAAAAGTGTCAGAAAACCACTGGCTATACAAAAAATCCACCGTTTTCAAAAATAGATTTTCCAAAACAAAATTGTTTGGTCTTGCCGACAGCTCTATCTACAGAGCTACCAGCTCATACAATAATTGATAGCTTAAAAGCAAGTGAACACTGTGTGCTGGGTAACAGCTGTTTCATCGAATATACTAGCACTGACATAAGGTTTGCAGGAAACAACTTGCCATAATTGCGAAAACAAAAAAAAGTTGATCTTTAATGTTGAGCTTTTCCAGAAGCAAAAAAAAAAAAAACAATTTTTTAAAAAAATCATGAATTCTAAAATACCGTTATCGATTCAAACACCTTTCAACTGACTATCGTTAGCGCCAACATACAGTTAGCGAAATAATTGAAATACCGTTATCGCTAAAATACCGTTACCGAAATATTCTGACTAGTTCAGAATAATAATAAATGTTATTAAGTTTTTTGTTTAAAGTAATGTTACTAACCAAGAAATCAGGACACACCGTACCGACTGAATAAAATAAATTCGATACTTTCTGCATGAATTTTATTCATTGGATCTTCTTTCCACAAAATGACATTAAAGTTTGGAGCATGTAAATTCAGGTTTATATATATAACGTTTTTAAAATACAATCAATCTGAAATCCTTTCTGTATAAATGTAAAGACACTGGCCCGTAATCATTGTGCTGTACTTAAGTCGGCTTTAAATTTAAAACCTGTTTTTAATTATTTTGATATTATAGTCAATATCAAACTGACTGTAACGTTCTTATCGGCATCGTTTTACTGGACGTAACAGTGTCTCAACATACACTTGAGGATTATCATCACTCTAAATATGGCAGTTTTGTTTATTAACGAATCCATTTAACAACGATTATGCTGACCGTAAAATGGACGTAATGAGCGATACGTATTTCGAACTGAACCATGCTGTTCAAAATAAATTTGTATAATTTGGAAGCGTTGTTCAGGTGTCAGTATATTTATGTAGAAATGCCAAACCAAACAC
Organism: Delia radicum; assembly: GCA_021234595.1. NCBI lineage: Eukaryota > Metazoa > Arthropoda > Insecta > Diptera > Anthomyiidae > Delia > Delia radicum. The sequence goes on along the minus strand of CM037851.1, from coordinate 173,145,071 downwards.
AAATGCATTTATAGTAATTAAATGTGCTAAAGTCCCAAAACTTATTTAACAAATTGTGAAAAGCAATCTGATGTAGGAGTGTCCCTATCCGGATTTCATTCCTGCCTAAGGAAATCTTCAGGGGACTTTGTTATTAGAATTTCTAGAGATATTTGTTATGTTAAATCACAAATTCAATGAGAATTTCTTGTCCTCGTCTAGGAGCGAGATTCAAAATTTAAAATATCAAAGAAAAAACACAAACAACAACAAAAAATTGTCACAATTGGCTTTGTCATCTTCCAAATACTACTCTGTTTTTTTGACAGACCTAGCAATGTAGTGACGTTTATTCAAGTAAATCAACAATAGAAAATCATATGTTTTCTATTAGTGTCAGTTACATTTAAATTTGCACAAGCACCTGCATATTTGTTATTTAAATTTATTTTCATCGGGATAAACATTAATTGCATTTATAGTAATTAAATGTGCTAAAGTCCCAAAACTTATTTAACAAATTGTGAAAAGCACAAATCACTTGACAGCTGACAAAATGGCCGCCAGTTAAAAAAGTGTTGCCACCTTAAAGTTATATGTATACCTAATTAAAAAATACCATTTATGTGCAATGTATTATATTGAGTTATATTGAAAAATAAATTAAAATTTTTATTTTTTAATTCAGAAAAAAATATAAACGTAATTAATAATTTACAGTTATATTAGTTTTTTGTTTTTATATACATCGAGATTATTTTTATGTTATTTTCAATTTATAACGAGCTTTCAACCTCCGTATATTTACAAAAATAAAGTAAATCAAACATATTAGCTAGGTTGATACTAGTATTTCGATCTGGCTAAAGATCTCATCAGAACCCGAAGTTTTACAAAAGTTAGAGCCTCCATAATAGGCAGAACTTTAACAGAAAACCTATTAATAATCAATTTTGCTCCATTCTTGTCTTCTTGGTAATCAAGTACGTGGTTAGGTCTTTTCCTAACAAGCATCATGACGTTACTAAACTTTGAAGACCAAAAATGTTCTATTTATATAAAAAATTTTTAGTTTGTACTCTGGCTCAAGTAATATTTTTTACAGTTATATTAGTTTTTTGTTTTTATATACATCGAGATTATTTTTATGTTATTTTCAATTTATAACGAGCTTTCAACCTCCGTATATTTATAAAAATAAAGCAAATCAAACATATTAGCTAGGTTGATACTAGTATTTCGATCTGGCTAAAGATCTCATCAGAACCCGAAGTTTTAGAAAAGTTAGAGCCTCCATAATAGGCAGAACTTTAACAAAAAACCTATTAATAATCAATTTGCTCCATTCTTGTCTTCTTAGTAATCAAGCACGTGGTTAGGTCTTTTCCTAACAAGCATCATGACGTTACTAAACTTTGAAGACCAAAAATGTTCTATTTATATAAAAAAATTTTAGTTTGTACTCTGGCTCAAGTAATATTTTTTACAGTTATATTAGTTTTTTGTTTTTATATACATCGAGATTATTTTTATGTTATTTTCAATTTATAACGAGCTTTCAACCTCCGTATATTTACAAAAATAAAGCAAATCAAACATATTAGCTAGGTTGATACTAGTATTTCGATCTGGCTAAAGATCTCATCAGAACCCGAAGTTTTAGAAAAGTTAGAGCCTCCATAATAGGCAGAACTTTAACAAAAAACCTATTAATAATCAATTTTGCTCCATTCTTGTCTTCTTAGTAATTATATGTGCATAAAAGAAAATTCATATTTAATAATTTTGTTTAAAACAATAACTAAGAAATTAATAAGAATAATTTGAATAGTTTGTACCACTAAAATTTAGCTTACAATTTCCAAGATATGTTACCATTTATCAGCTTTTTTAGGTGATTTGATCAGATTTATTTATGAGCGTAACTTTTACATTATCGAAAAAATTTATTTATATTTTTTTTTTAAGGTGCTTTTGATTTTTCGTATTTATTTTGCAGTTAAACAATCAAGTTAGATGCAGAAGAACTTTTAAGATGCAGAAGACTCCACACAGACAGAATTTCTGGGACGAGTTTTAAGGAAAATGTTTCACTAAATTGCTGAAGATTTCTTCACAATGTGAAAGAAAAAGTTCTAAACTTTACGAACAAGATTCATAGCTTTACTGAATCTATTTTCAATAAAGCTTTTTCATCAGTTTTTCCATAAATTTTGTTAAAAACTAAGTTTATTTAACGAAAACTTTCAATGGACGAGTTCCAGTAACAATTCGTATATCAAATGCAAAATTTCATCGATAACATACAAGTAATTCTATAATGTAAAAAAAAAATTGCAAGAAATTCAAATTTGTTCAGTCGACCTGCAAAGAAAATTAAAATGTAAGTGCGCCCCAGTGAATTTCGAACTAATTTTCGATTTTTTTTTAATTTATAACAAAAATATTAATCGATTAAAGTTAGAGTTATATATTGATAACACAGAGCTACAAAATTGACCCCTAAAATCGAAAACAAGAGTCCCGACCATTGATACTAAATATTTCGGCAATGGTAATTTTAATGGGTTTTTCACAAATTTACATTGAATTTCGAATATTTTAACACAGTTCTAAACAAAAAAAAAAAATAAAAATTAAATATTTTTTACCATTTTTTATAGTAATTACATAAAAGACCTTCCTTCATTAACATTCAGGTACAAATTTTTTTTAATATTTGTGGAGCATTAACTAGTAAATCCTCGTTTTTTTTTAGTTTTACTATATTTTACTTTTTTGCATATTTGATCGCCCCATTTCGCAATCGATTAAAGAATTTTTGTGCAGAGAAAAATAAATCCGAAAAAATATTTCGTGTATAAAAATGTAAGTGCGGTTCATGGGAAGCATAGCAAAAAAGGTCGATCTAAGAGTTCATCTTTACTTACGAAAAAAAGATACACAAAATTAATTAAGATGACGATGCAGAAGAAACTGCTAAAATTTTCATTTTTTTTGGTACATATTAATAAAACAATAACAACAAAAATAAAACTATTAACTTTACAAAATTCTAGTTATATTCGTGTTGAATTTTTGTTAATTGAAAATAGCAATTTATTCTGCTAAAAACAAAGCAAACAATTTTACTAAATATTTTTAGACTAAAAACAGCAAACAAAAACTGTAATATCAACAAAAATTTTGTTATATTTGCCTTACATTTTATAGAATGCAAGTAATAGTATATAATGCTAAAATTTACAAAAATGTCTGCTTAACAATTGTTGAATACTGATTTCAGAAGGGCAGATTTGTATTCGCATAAAAAAAACTTTAAAAATTTTAAATTTTTTTTATAATTTTTTGAGTCTCAAAAATAACTAAATATTTGTAAAATCTAAAGATTAATTGTTGCTATTCTGATATTACTAATATTTAGCAATACATATCTAATAATTTTAGCATTTTTTTTCTGAAACGTTACCTTTAAATTATTTTTAGAAGTTTTAGCAAACATTTTTACAACATTTCTGACATTGACGAGTTTTAATGAAATTTCTCATTAAACTTTTGAAGTTTTCTTCAGAATACGAATGAAAAATTTATGAAAATTTTAATAAATAAAATAAAAAACAGCAAAAAAATTTCGAAAAGTTTCAAAGTTCTTGTGATATTTCATAGATCTAATACAAAAATTCATTGATGTCATGCAGGTAATTCTCTCAGTTTAATAGTGTACAATATGTTAATATCTAATAAAAGATTGGTACCAAAATTCAGCCAAAAAGTCGATTACGTTCATGGTCAATTGAGAGCAAACGCGACACCCATCTTGCAGACAGCTTTTTTAAAACCCAACTGATCATTTAAAATCGAAACCACACTGCCATCAAGCTTTTCCTTGGTTTGATTGACGGTTTTTTTTCGCAAAAAATTATGCTTGGTGAGCACTTGAAATTCACTTTTTTCCGTTTTTAAAAAAATCAACGATGTTGCATGTTTCGAACAGCTGTTAAACGCAAAGTAAATGACGGAACTTGCTCAAAATTTGACAGTAGTCTATTAACAGGTAGGTACTTGATGGGAGAAGTGTTACAGTTCATATAACTATGAGGAAAGTTCAAAAAGTCACGGACTTATTAATCCACCCTAGTATTATTTTTTTTATGGAAGAAATTTTTTTTTTATTAAAATTTTGAAATTCTTAACTTCTCTTCGAGAAAATCCGATTTTGAGAAAATTAAACTTAATGTTGCGTTTTTTGCTACGATAAAAAAATGCCTAGAGAAATGTGTGTATTAGGGTGGGTCAATTTTTTTTGGCTACTAAGCGTATAGCAAAATCGTAATCTACGGAAAATTCTAAGAACTTTCCCCAAAGAAACCATGGTTCTAAAATCAAAATCGAGCTTCCGGTTTTTTAAGAGAAAATTTGGTGCTCAGGAAATCCGAAAACAATGCTATTTTTTTGGAAATATTCATTGCAATTCATTGCAATTGGTGAATAGTTGACCTGTAACGCTGGAAGAGGGCTTATTTTAAAGGAAATTTTCTCAGCTTTCTATATCTGTCCTCATTTATAGAAAATTATTTACCCAAATAATGGTTTTGGAAGTTTATGTTAAAATAACAATAGTCAAACTGTTAAAAACCTAAAACTGATACGATTTTTTTACCTAAAACTAAAAAAAAAATTATTTAACTAAATTGGTATTCAAAATTGAATTAAAAAAAGTAATTGAACTTAAAATTAGTTAAAAGAAAATTTATTTAACAAAACCTAAGTCAAAACTGAAAACGAAAAAAAAAAAAAAAAAAAAATATAATTTTTTTTTAAAACTCACTGTTTTATTTAAAAATCTTTTTATTTAAAAAACTTAAAAAAAACATAAATCAAAATAATAATGAAAAATGTATTACAAAAAAAATTTATACATCGGCCTAACCGGGAATCGAACCCTGGGATCCTGTGTCACAAATCACGACATAACCACTACACAACAGTACTTGTTAACTAATGCGTGCCGGCTGCATAGGTTCGAATCCTGGCGATGCCCATCAAATTAATTAATTTTTTTGTTTGCTTTTTTTTTAACTATTTAATTAAAAAAAATATACGAAAAATATTATTTTCATTGATTTTATGTTAAAATGTAATTAAAAAAAAAAAAAAGAATTGTAAAAAAAATTAAATTAAATAATTCGTATGTAGTTGAATAAAAAAAAAAAAAAAAACAAAAATAAAAAAAAAAATATTGGCCCAGACGGGATTTGAACCTTGGGGTCCAGGGCGTACAACGACATATCCACTATACCACAACAGCACTTATTAACTTATGAGCTAAATACATGTTTTGGTACTTGAAGCACATGATCAAACACATTAAAACTAGCTTATATATTGTCAAAAATTAAATGAAAGTAGGTAGCTAATCATAGGTTTTGTTTTTGTTTGATCGATTTTGTAACATTAGTTTTTTGTTTTTAGTAAATATTCTTACTAGTTATTTTTATCTATTCTGGAAATAGTATTCCGTTATTTTTTTAAATCATGAATTCTAATAGTTATTTATTTTTTGATTGATTTCTGCAGTTGAAAGCGTGGGTTCAAGCAACAAGTGCATTTGAAATTAGTGCTATTCTAACTTTTAATATCAGTGTTTTTTTGAAAATTTAAATAAAGTTTGTGTCAAGCATGGAGTCGTCAGCAATGTCTATTGGTTCTTCAGCAATGTCCATTGGATCTTTGGAGGAGGTGGATTTTTTAACTGTTGCTAATTCCGAATCAAGTTTAGGGCACATGCCACATTACAATTGTAGTGCTTTTGGTTTGGCAAGTGAATTTTCTGAGCTTAACTTACCTACTATACACGATGTTTTGAAAAACTATTTTTTTTTGAGCGTGTGTTGTAAAGCTGAAAACAAAATGTTTTCATATGTACGTTTTACACCGAAAGTTGCAGAGAGATTGATTGTTTTATGGAAGAAATTGGATATTGCAATTATTAGTGAGAAAAGAGTTGTGAAAAAGCTTAAATCCTTGCTTAATAGGTACGCTAAGGCAACCAGACTTTTATAAAATCGTTATATAAATTTCAATTTACTTAAAAAAAAAAAATAAAAAATTGTCGTAGGTTGTTACAGATTTTCAACCAATTTCTTTGGAAAGCATGCCACCGCCATTAGAACCTGAAGTTAAACAGACACTTTCGACGGACGTAAAGTATTTATATCGCATAGCTAATCCAGTTGTAAGTGGTTTCTGCCCCGAAGATTTAGCCAACATAAAGCCGGGACCAATAGTCCACTCTCGATGGTTAACAAAAGCCAGCAGAATTTTGCGATTATATGTAACAACTAAATCATAATCGGAAAACCTGAAAATACTAACAGAATTTATTATGAGAGTTTATGTGCCAATGTACTTTAATGTGAAATTCTATAGCTCAGTCATCTACGGGAGTGCACTTTTATTTAAGTTTATACGGTCGACGCAATATTTACCGCCAAGTCATAGAGAGATTGTTAATAAGGTTGTGCAAAACAATGGATACTTTGCTCACCCGGAAAATGTTTTATTGACAATGTTTTTCGACGACAGAAAATCCGTGCGTGAGAGATGCATTAAGAAAATTTTACATTTTCGTAACAATCTTTGGGATCCGTCAACACATAGAGCTTACGAAAAACATAAAATAAATTTTGATTGCTCAGACTGTGTTGATATGATTGACTTAGATGACGATAGTATTTTGTCTGAGCCCCCATTTACTACAAATATACCCTACGAACATTTGTTGGAATAAATTGAATTCGATGATACAATGTTTCCCGGCGTGCAATAGAAAGTAATCGCGATGATATTTTGGCAGTTACTATTGAAAGCCGCAAAAGAATACCACGAATGGATAGCAAAAAAGATCTTGTATGTAAATTGCCGCTATAGGTCGAAGCTAAAATTAGTTACCCCGGTTTGGCCAATATTTTTTTTTTAATATTTTATTTAGTTTAGTAATTTTTAAATAAAAAGTTAATTAATTGTTTAAATAAAAAAGAGGATTTCAATAACAAAATAAGAAAAAAAAATATTTTAATCTTTTTTGTTTTATTTACAATTTTTTTTTTTTTAATTACATTTTAACATAAAAACGAGGAAAATAATCTTTTTCGTATATTTTTTTTTAATTAAATTTAAAAAAAAAATTAAAAAAAAGCAAACAAAAAAATAAATCAATTTGATGGGCATTGCCAGGATTCGAACCTAGGCAGCCGGCACGCATTAGTTAACAAGTGCTGTTGTGTAGCGGTTATGTCGTGCTTTGTGACATAGGATCCCACGGTTCGATCCCCGGTTTGGCCGATACATATATTTTTTTGAATACATTTCTCATTGTTATTGTTTGATTTATTTTTTTTTAAGTTGAAGACCTTTTTAAATAAAAAAGTGACTTTTAATAAAAAATCGATATTTTTTTAAATTTTCAGTTTTGACTTAGGTTTTGTTAAATAAAGTTTCTTTTAACCAATTTTAAGTTCAATTACTTTTTTTAATTCAATTTTGAATACCAATTTAGTTAAATAATTTTTTTTTTAAGTTTTAGGTAGAAAAATCGTAACAGTTTTAGGTTTTTAACAGTTTGACTATTGTTATTTTAACATAAACCTCAAAACCATTATTTGGGTAAATAATTTTCTATAAATGAGGACAGATAGAGAAAGCTGAGAAAATTTCCTTTAAAATAAGCCCTCTTCCAGCGTTACAGGTCAACTATTCGCCAATTGCAATGAATTGCAATGAATATTTCCAAAAAAATAGCATTATTTTCGGATTTCCTGAGCACCAAATTTTGTCTTAAAAAACCGGAAGCTCGATTTTGATTTTAGAACCATGGTTTTTTTGGGGAAAGTTCTTAGAATTTTCCGTAGATTACGACCTTGCTATACGCTTTGTCATGTTTTTCGGTCCCGAACAAATTGACCCACCCTAGTGTGTATTCACATCGAAAATTTTGCAGAATAGAGATACAGGAACTTAAACTTGACGCCAGTTGACAGTTTTGACATTTTCGTACAACATCATGGAAAAAACGAATTTCTCACTGCAGCAAACAGCGAACATCGTAAACAGTGATTTACATCTCATATAGTAAAGTTATTCGCCATCACGTCAAAATTCTTTTTTAAAGACTATAATTTCTTCCAAAAATGTTAAAATATTTGTACTCATTTTAACAATATGGGTATCAACTTAAAGGTGAGAATATTAGCTGTTTTTAAAAAAAAAAAAAAAAAGTATTGATTTTTAGTATTCACTATTAAAAATTACTTAAATGTCTTTAAATAAATTCCTTATTGCTTCTAATTTCGAAAAGAACACACAAAAGGTGTTGCTCAGTTTTACCAGGACATCTTGCCGAGCATGATGCTCTTAAAATGAGCAAAAATTTTTTCAGCGGTTTAAAGAGTTATGAGTACAAAAGTGAGGGTACCTATAAATGTTCCATGCAAATTAGTGTATTTTAGAATAAAGTCATCTATAGGCGTGTGGTGAAAAAAAAAAAAAACAGACGCTAAAGTTGAATAATATCTTATTTTAAACTCAAACATTTTTCACCTCAGAATTTCACTTTAAAAAAAAGATTTTATTTTGGTAAAATTTATCGAAAATCACGAAGAATATGAATGAATTAAATTTTGCAAAGGGAATTTTTGATCGTGAAAAACTATGATTAATTTAAAAAAAAAAGTTTCACAGCCTTCATTTCATCATAAGTACAAGTATTTTAATATTTAGCTTTAAAAATGTTAAAAAAGAATATTATTAAAATTAATTTTGATTGTAATGGCTAAAAACTGAAAACGCATTTTAACTATATATATTTTCTAGTTTCACGTATATATTGATTTGTCAGTGTATGAACGTTTTTACAACATATGTTTTACATTTACAAAATCATTTTGAAACGCAACAAACACTGTTAGTGAATGTGAGACAAAAAGTGTGATAATGAGAAAAAAACGCCGTGAAAATAAAAAAGACAGATATCAACAGCATTGTTCGACGCTTTTTAACTTGTAGTTTGGAAAACGGAAAAAACACGTTAAATTCTTATTCTGTTTCTGCACTAACATAACACAGTTTAACTGTAGAAGTTGCATCAAGTCTACAAAACATTTATTGGCTGAAAAACTGTGAAGTAAGTTCTCATCGTTGCAATATCAAACAATTTAAGTGCTTTAAATGTTTTGCAATTCTTTTGTAAATTACTTTGTTTAAAACCAACAGGGATAACAAATATACCAAAAACCTAATAGTAAACAAAAATATAACAGCTATATATGTGCATTTACAATAAACACATGCACAACATATACAGCCTCATGAATGTTTACATGTTTACACATGCATACATATGCACACACAAAAAGTTTTCTAAGAGTCGTATCAATGAATTAATTTGTTTTGGGAGCAACATTTATTTCTCAGAACTGTGCACCCCGGAATTTTTTGTTTTAGGCAAATTTGGCATTGATTGTTTAGTCGAAAATAATATGGCAATTTTTAAAGTATTAAAAATTAGCTTAATTCAAGATTCCGGAGTATTCTGCTACCGCAAGAGAACATTTTCGACCCATTCAAAATAGCGACTAATTAGCAGTGTAACCAGAAATATGCCCAAAAAATCGATTTTATGACCATAAAAAATGCCCTAAAAACAGAAAATCTGCTCTAGAAAATTAAAAAATATGCTCTTAAAAAAAGTTTTTTATTTTAAAATTCGTATTTTAAAGCACAATTGGAGATAATTTCGTGAAATTTATTTCAATTGCTAACAGAAAGAGGAAATAAAAGATTTATTATGCCCAAATCGGTTCAGTCTTAAAACAGAAAACACAAATTTGTGAAAATAGCTTAAAATTTAAAACTCAGTGTTGCGAACTCCAGAATTTTTAAAATCATTTTTATTTACAAAAATATAAAATTTGGCTATATGGAGATTTTAAAAACTTTCGACACACCTTTCAGATAATGGTCTTTAAAATGTCACTGTGCTTGGTATTAATATTCTCCTAGTAAATATGGAATTCACGTATGTTTTCTTTTTCCAATTGTTTTATAGTTCGCGTTTAATCGCTGCTCAAATTTCTGGGTTTTAAACAAATGTGTGAGAAATATACAATGTTTTAGCTACCACAAGTTTAGAACGCGTCAACAGAAAGTTCAAAATGTGGTTGGTGCCATTTCAAAGATCATATCCTATTCTTTAAACAGTAATGCACAAAATTTTTTTTTTTGCCAAAAGGATAATGTAATGGAAAAATGTCCTTAATTCGCGCACATATAAAAAAAAATCCAATAATTAATATATATGAAATGCATTTTGCAATTAACTCAACGTATATATAAAATATGCAAGTTGGGAATCAGAGGGGTTCAAATATAAACGGATTTTTTCCAAAAGTATCTCTGATATTTTATATAAAACTTTGTATATTCCCATAGTACCCTACGAAAAATTTCATTATTTTTTGCCACTCATTTAGGGCTTTTAAATCCGGAATTCACGGTATGAAATTCCAGGGAATTTTACCAATTTCTTACTTACCAATTTGCGAGAATTTCCGGCGGAGTTCCCGGAAATTATTAAACACACTAAACTAAGCATTTTTGCTTAACCAAAAATGTAAAAATTCATTCAATTCTAAAAATGTTAAAATCTTTTAACTATTTTTGTACAATTTTGTTTAAATTTATAAATCACTATTATTTATATAAAAAAAAATGAGGGAAAAGCATAGAAAATTTTAATTTATTTGGCACAACAATATTATTTTGGTGCAAAAATCGAGATATTTAAATTTTTGTGTAGAAATCCTAATTTTTTCAACACAGCATTTTTTTTTTTGTAAAAATCGTTTGGCAAAATTTGGGAGTCTATTTGAAACTAATATATTAATAAAAATAAGTGTAAATAACTTAGTCTTAAAATTAAATTCGTAAAAGTAATTTTTGTATAGAAAAATGTCTAGATTATGCTTATTATTTTTACAATATCCCTTCGATATTTAAGAGATCTTTCTAAAAACTGACCTACTATGCCTCGGATATTTTTCAATTGGAATAATATTGCAAATTCGCGAAATCTTTCCAACGGAAAAATCTTCTAATTCTGAAATACATCAGTTATTATACTGTTAGACTAAAAAAAATTCGCTATAGAAAATTCGCATATTTCACTAGAAAAGTTTTTTATAAAAAGAGATCTTTTCAAGAAAAGGGAAACTATAATCACAAATACAGTTTTAATTGAAAACCATAAGGGTCTATTTCAATTAAAAAATTCAAACATTTCTTAAACTTAAACACACCATGGATACCCAATCTTTTATAATTTTATTAAGAAGATCTAAAACATGGAAAATCGTGATTTTGTTTAAGATGTGGAAAAAAATTCAGTTTTTTAAAACCGGAATAATCTCGCCAAAAGCAGAATGGTTGGTCTGGTTACTCTTTATTTTATAAATTATGATAATATTTGCTTACTAGACGTTTCAAAATAAAGAGATGGCTCTCAGAATGGCGTAAGGACTAGATTTTAAAAAATACAGCACTGCCCCTATCTAAATTGCGCCAATTTAGTAGTTGGACAATTTTAAAACGCTTGTAATTAAAAACCAATTTTTTTTTTTTTGAAAAAGTATTTTTATTTTTAACACAATATTGGACTATTAATATTTATTCCGTTTTTGTAGAGAGCCAACGCGATCTTCTATTTGGAGTATTTTTTGCTTGATAACTCTAATCAGGCTTTGGATGACATTCCAGTAATTTTTTTTTTACACTGGTTTTAATTATTTTTCTTCAATTCGTCAGTGCATTGGGCTTCGCAACCATTTTCATACACTTTTTGGCATAAAAGATATTAAAAGTCCTCATGGACGTGCTTATGGGACGTTTGAAGGATTTGCGTATTTTGGTAAAAAAGGAATGTTTTTTGTATTAGGCTATTCTAACGTATTTTTGGCATAACAACATCTTGCTAAATCTGATTAAAATACCATATCGTCTCTATAGTGCATATCTCTGTTAAATTTAGCCAGTTTTTTAAAACATTTATTAATGTAAACATTCGCTTTTGAATCCTGAAAGTGATATACTTTTTGCGGAAATGGCTGCCCACACTATTATTTTTGGTTCAAACTTCGCTTTAGCCGAATACGGTACCTTATCGGAGGTTTTTTACTAGTCATCAGAGTAAAGTCCAGAGTTAATACTTCCGTTGTTCAAAGCACAAGAAAAGTATTTTTAATCATATAAAATTATTTTAAAATTTTTTTCATAAAGTTTTATCTCAGTTGTCTGCATTTTGTTGATATTTTTGCCAATTGTTTTTTACTATATTTGGGTACTAGTAGTATTTCACGTTCATATGTAAACGCAAAATTATATGGCCAACTTACGATTTACTGCCCCAAGTTGATTAACTTCCGGTTTTTTCAATTTAACAACCTAAGCTTCGGTAAATATTTTTGGACTTCCTGTCTTTTTTATCCCGGTTGATGCCACTCCATTTTCAAAACTTTTAAATCTGGAAGATATTATGCTAAATAGTACTGGTTCCTTAAAAAAATTATGTAACACTTTACTTTTAGGATACCGTCCAAGCATGTCATAGACATTTTTTCTCAAACTGTTTGGTTTTCATTTTAAATTTTTTTCACGTTTGAGTATTACAATAATGCTTATAATATAAGATTTTATTGACAAGCACTTTGAAAAACAAAACATGCCTACTTAGTAGTAATTTATATTTAAATTTTATTCATTTACTTAGTTGGCACAGGTTAAAAACAATTTTTTAAAAACTTTATAAAATATGTATAAATAATAATTTTAAAAATCCTGGGAGTTGCCGGAAATGTTCGAAATATTTTCCCCATTCCTGGGAGTTGAAAAAAGTGCATTTAAAGTTACGACTTTAAACAAATTTTTTAAATATTTGTACACATTAAATGATGAAGCCGAAAAGAATCCTGCTTACACATGCCATGCTTTTTATATGGCGAATTCCCACTTGGAAGCATTACCTTTGGGCATAATAAGAGGGGATTTTAGCGCTTACAAAAAGCTGTGTTTTCATGGCTTTCAGTAAAATATTATTTCATGTCTACATTATTACGATTAAAAGTAATAATATGAATATAGATAATTTATTTTACACAAAATTCTACAGATATTTTTTTTCTCTTGTTAAAATTTTTGACATATAATATAATCATTTTATTTTTGTTACCGCTCCACATGCTAGCTCTTCAGACACAGTTAAATGACTAATTATTTTTTATTACATACTCGAAAATACCAAACACAATCGGAAAGCACTCGTGAAAATTGGTACAGATCGTTTATAAACCACGATATGAAACTTTCTGCATTACAACCTGCATCCTTATAAGGGATTAGGGTAAGCTGCTTACAATCTGCATCCTGGTTAGGGAAAACAGTAAGCTCAAAATTTTTTTTTGTTTATTTTTCTCAGTATTATGTAATAGTAAGCACTTACACCAGCGCATTTGTTTTATCCTGCTTCTAAAAACACGAAATTTTTTACTGGGTATGGATATCAGATGAAAGATATTAAAAATAGAAAACTAGTCTAGGTCTTTTAGGCATATATAAGTTATTTTAAATTGTTGTTTACTCTGCTCTTTTGCTATCAACTTAAAGTTGTTTTACTATTTTTAAAAGACAATTATGCGATCAAAAAAAATGGCGTTAGAATTATTTGTTTTCTGTCGAGGCATTGTGCGGGTTTTTAAGTTAAAAAAATGTACCTAAAATAAGATTAGCTTTCAAGGGTTAATCTCTGCAATTCCAAAAAATTATTATTCGTAATATTTCAGGACCAAAAATTACAAAAATGTCCATTTAAAAATTTTACCCTTCAATATCACTGATAGTTTTAGATAAGTCAAAAGAAAAAAATCATGATGCACTGTAATACATACTCAAATTTCAGCGTTCTGGTTTTACTAGTTTAGCAATAACAACGATTTTAAACATCCATGTACAAAGAAAATTTAAACATGTTATATTAAGTTTTCTACATATGATTTTTAACACGTATAATTCAAATGTTTTCTATTGCTAAACTAATAAGGGTACCAGCCTGAAATTTGAGTATGTATTACAAAGTAGTTAAGCCTTTAACATGAACTTTTTTCTTTTGAAGAACTTATTTAAATCAATCAAGGATATTGAGCGATCAAATTTAATGACGTTTTTAAAATTGTTGCTCCTGAACTATTTCGATAAATAATTTTATGGAATATCCGATATTAATATAATAATCTTGTTTGACACCCATATGGGCCTCATTTAATGAGTGCAAATATTTAAATCATTTAAAAAAAAAAATAACTTTAAATGTCATTTTTAAAGGACATAGGATGTGATAACGAAAATCTGAGTAGGCAATTAAACTACATTTGGTATCCTGTTTAACGTGCGTGACAGAAAATATTAAAATTTGTCTTAAGGTACTATGGGAATATACAACCTTTTATATTAAATATTAAAAATACTTTCGGAGCCCCTCTGATTCACAACTTGATATTTTTATAACTTGTAATTGAGTTAATTGCAGAATGAATTTCATAAAAATTAAGTATTGGTTTTTTGAGATACTTATTTTTTTTTCTATACTGTGTGTAAGAAAAACAAATTTACAATATTTTTGACCAAATTAATATCTTAAAGGGTTTGCTAGCGTTAGATTTTTTATTATATTTTTTGTTGAGTACTAACAAATTAAATTCCTAACGCAGAGACATTTTTGCCAAGTATTAATATATGGACATGTATAACCTAGAATCACTTCATATATGAACATGAATGAGTTCATACTTTCCATAAATGTTAACAGATAAAGGGTCCGTCATCTAGCTTTTTTTTCAACTAGTGCTTAATTCGTGAATGGTAACACTTAGCTCATGTCTGATTTGACAGATAATTAGTTTTATCCTTCCGCTGAACGAATATGGTCCGTATGTTCGTTATCTTGTGAAAAGAGTGAAAGAAACTGGCATCCTCATCGATAAACAAAAGCGTGAAAAGCCAAAAACAGTGCGTACACCCAAGAATATTGCTGCTGTGGCAGAAAGTGTGCGTGAAGCGCCATCAACATCAATTCACCGTCGTTTTCAAGAATTGAACATTTCGGAGATATCATTGAGACGAATTTTGCATAAAGACCTTGGTATGACGCCATACAAAGTCCAATTGGTTCAGGAGTTAAAAAAAAAAGTTATTTGGCAGACCCTTTATGATGATAAAAAAAAACATTTTTTATAGATACAAGTTTTAAAAATTTTAAGATTTCATTGTAGGAGAAAAGCATGAGAAAGCAATATTTTTGCTTAGGCTCTTAAAATAGTTTGATAGCATTAAGATTTAGAATAGGGTATTTCTTCTCTCAAAAATAAATGCTTTTTATAAATGTTTCAGAAATAAATTTTTTTATTTCACATATAAAAACGTTTTGTTTTTTTTCTATAAAAAGCTTGAAACGGTTTAAAATATACATTGCTTTGTTTTTATTTTGTATATAATGCGATAAACCAAATGTTTAAAAACTGTAATTTTTTTCCACATTTTAAATGCAAATTTTTAAATTTCCATTATTTTTTTCATGACAAACCACACAAAATAATAGTGTTTTCGTTCTAAAAACGGCTTAAAGTTGTAAGTCTTTTCCTACGCAAAATTTTAAAATTTTTGTTTTTTAATAAATCTCTAAAAAAATTTATTAATAATATTATTTATTTCAAAGCTAAAAATTATTTGATAGGGAAAAAACTTAAACTTTATTTATGCACTAATAAATTTAATAATATTAACTACACTCAGGGAGAAAAGTTCCATCACGTATTGATGAAAATGTTTTATAAATCATTTCCCATCAATTATTTATCAAATTTTTTAAGTTTTCTCCTAAATATTAAAGACAAATGTTTCATAGATGGTCATAATTTCGTTAAACTGTTTCATAAACTTTGTGAAAAAAATTTTATTCAAGGTAAATTAGTTTTATTTATTATACCAAAATATATTTTTTTTTATTTTAGCATATAGCATTTACAAAAAATGTTTATCAAAAAATGTTAATCTTTATCTAAACGAAATCAACACCATTCGAAAGGTCTCTTGATATCAATTGAAATTCCGAATCTTAATTTGAATTAAAACCATCGATTGAAATTTGGAGTTTTCATTTCAAATTAAAAATATTTCATTTGCAGTTCGGTTTCTTTTCGCATCTCAAAAAAAGTTTTAAATTATAGAATATCATTTGAAAATCATGTTAATATTTAATTATATTTTCTGAATTTTAAAGAGATGTTCTGAATTACAAATAGCGGTTTACATGTTTCCCAAAATTTCAATTGATATTTTCTGAATATTATTTGACGTGTTCTATTAATTGGAATTATTTGAATAAAAGTATTTAAATTTTCTGAATTTTAATTGATGCTTTTTAAATATGCTTTTTAATTTGATGTTGTCTAAATTTTAAATGAAAAATCAAAACTTTAATTATTTTTAATTGTTTTCTGAATTAAGAATGGAAACTCTGAACTCTTTGTTCGTATCATACATGCTTGATAGATATGTTAGTTGTTATGTGAAATAGCAATATTTCAATAGACAACAAAAACACAATTTATTGCATACGTTTTGCAATCTAGTTCTTTGAGTGAGCACTGTTTCTAGTTCAATTGATCTTAACAAACTATTTCGCTATTCTACTTCAATCGATCATAGGCAATTTCGTTCGAAGCGAAGTATTTAATATTTTATCTATATTGCTATTAATTAATAACGAAAAAGGCCGAACAAATTTAAATTTCAATAATATAAATTATATAAAACGTAATAAAAATAAAATAATATTTTTATAAAAATAAAGAAAAATTGGTTTGTTAAAACAAAATATTCATTTGGGTGTCAAATGTTACTCCAAAAAATAGGTGCGTGTTGAAATGAGATAAAATTGTGGCATGAGTAAAGCAATGAAATAAACTAAAATATAGAAAAAATGGTGAACTAGGTCATTTCGTTCAATTGGGTAAGTAGTTAAATTGAACTAGTAACACAAATCTAACATATTTTGTTCGTGTTATAGGTAGAAACATATCCTTCTCTTCTACATCAAATATATTCTTATTACTCTCACAAAATATCTAAACTAGTTTTGAAGAAATTTCAAGACAGAAAAAACACAACGGAAAGTGAAAATTATAAATTTATATACATATCGTTTTTTAAAAGACACTATTAAACAATTGTTTAATAATATAATTTCATCTTTAATTTTTTATCTTGTTACAGTGTATGTTTATTTTCGAGAAAATTGGCTAAACATATTATGAGTGTTTCTTCTGTAACAAAAACAATAATGATCGAAATTGATGATATATTTGAAAACAAAAACTAAAACTATGTTCCCTACCAATTATGATTTTAATGTGCCTATGAATATTCAAAATAATTTTCCATTATAACAAATACATTCTAATTATAACGAAAACATATAGCAAGGTTTTTGGAACATATTTAATGAAATCCGTCAAATTTTATAAAAGAATTTCATAGTATTTATTATTAAAGAAAAGAGGCTCTATTTACTAATATTTGTTATTTTTTCCAGCAGGCAAACCACCCCCCACTGGGTACGGCCCTGAGTTTAGTTATATGTGTAAGAAGAAAATCAAAAAATTACAAAAGATAAAAGAAACCAAAAAAAAAATTATATAAAACTCCACATATAAACACCCATCCATACACATACAAACAACTTAACATTTTAAAGTTTTTTATGACAATCTCTGAAGAAAGATTATTTATTTTTTATTTGGGTGTTTTGTAAACTTCATCTTTTACTTATTTGAAATGTGTATGAGTGCAATTGACAAACAACAATAAAAAATCTTTAAACGGAAATAAGCCATTGCACATGACACGCTTATAACAATTTATCTATACTCAAGACTCACATATACAGACACACGCACAACCAAAACCACACACAATGTACAAAATCTTTATTTTCAAACTGCAAATAAACAAACACAGTGAATGAAATAAACAAAAAACAAGATTGCAAAAGTGATTGCTGATAATAAAAACGGATGTTATACAACAACGCCATTTTGAAAATTGTTATCTAAAAGCAAAACAATAAAAGCAACAACAATAAACTACATTTCCTGTTAAATCAATGGAGACAAAAAAAAAATAATTTTGCGAAACGTTATTGTTTTTTATAATTTTTATCATATATATATTTTTTTAATACAAACGCAATTGTAAAGCTTCATTAAGATTTAAATGTCTTAACGATTTAAAGGACAAACAGATTTTTAGCTTTAGTATTATTTTTATTATTGTACTTTCTGTACTCTACTTAAAATTACTTGTTTTATGTAAGATTTCCTAAGCAAAATAACAAATTCAAATTCAAGATGTCTACGAAGAAAAGTTTAAAGAATTGAAAAACATATACTTACGTATATATAAACTGAATTAAAATTGGAAAAGTAAATTTATCTAGTGTAAGTCGAATTGATTATAGAGCAATTCCATATGAAAGCAAAGCGATCACCTTTTGGACGACCCCTCTCCGATTTTAAAATAAATAGTCTCAATCGATTGCCCAGCAAAAAATAATGTACCTACATATTTTTTTTTTATAGTGACTGGTTTAGTGGTGGTGTGCACCACTGTCATGTGACAAAATTGAAGAATTCTTCATAAGGGACCTCATTGAAAGTTGTTTTAAAAAAAAAACTACTAAAGCGATCGCAACGAGTGATAGCTCGTTGGAAAGGTATTGAATCAGGCTTTAATTGAAAAATAAAATTTTCCTAATTTTTCTCAGAAATTTACCTTTTTTCCCATGAAAATTAAATTTTCCCATGAAAATTAAATTTTCCGATTTTCCACAGAAGCTCCTAAATTTTCCGGCTAATTTTATTTTTTTTTGGATTCCTCATAATTTTTGCTTTAAGAATCAGCAATAAAAAAATGGGCCCCGACTCCTTGTTTGGACAGGAGAAGAGCATTTAAGAGACCACCTTGTTCTCATTGTTTTTATATTTTTTATAATTGAATTATTTTTAATTATTTAACAAGAAAAATTAGGAAAATTTTATTTTTCAATTAAAGCCTGATTCAATACCTTTCCAACGAGCTATCACATGACAGTGGTGCACACCACCACTAAACCAGTCACTATAGAGCAATTCCATATGACATGTGACAAAATTGAAGAATTCTTCATAAGGGACCTCATTGAAAGTTGTTTTAAAAAGCTCGTTGGAAAGGTATTGAATCAGGCTTTAATTGAAAAATAAAATTTTCCTAATTTTTCTTGTTAAATAATTAAAAATAATTCAATTATAAAAATATAAAAAATATAAAAACAATGAGAACAAGGTGGTCTCTTAAATGCTCTTCTCCTGTCCAAACAAGGAGTCGGGGCCCATTTTTTTATTGCTGATTCTTAAAGCAAAAATTATGAGGAATCCAAAAAAAATAAAATTAGCCGGAAAATTTAGGAGCTTCTGTGGAAAATCGGAAAATTTAATTTTCATGGGAAAATTTAATTTTCATGGGAAAAAAGGTAAATTTCTGAGAAAAATTAGGAAAATTTTATTTTTCAATTAAAGCCTGATTCAATACCTTTCCAACGAGCTATCACTCGTTGCGATCGCTTTAGTAGTTTTTTTTTAAAACAACTTTCAATGAGGTCCCTTATGAAGAATTCTTCAATTTTGTCACATGACAGTGGTGCACACCACCACTAAATCAGTCACTATAAAAAAAAAAAAATATGTAGGTACATTATTTTTTGCTGGGCAATCGATTGAGACTATTTATTTTAAAATCGGAGAGGGGTCGTCCAAAAATTTGCCAATTTTGATCGTTTTCATATGGAATTGCTCTATACTACTTTTTGTTCATATAATATTTACTGTCAAACCTTAAATGCACAGAATTTTTATTTTATTTTTCTACTTGAATCATATTAAGTTGGTTTTAATCTAGTGAAGTAGTATTAAGACAAAATAGTAAAATTGTCTCACTTCCGGGACGAATTCTGAACAAAATTTTTATGATACAGTTTTATAAATATGTTCTCCTCTTTTCAGTTTAAGAAAACTATGAAGTTTTCAGCATATTTACGCTGGTTTTCATAAATATGATAAAGATTTTCCTTTGAGTATGGTATGGCGAATTTGACTTCAGCAAAATTACATCTTTTTTTTTTGAATTTGAATGCCTCGCTCAAATAAATGTTCAAGCGATATTTTTTTCAAAACGGCTCTTTTTGGAAAATATAGTTTATCAAGCATTAACACGTATACCTATGCCAATAATTCTTTCAAAATTTTATCTTTTTCTGTCCCATAACTAATCTTAAAAAAGGACTTTTGTTGAATAAATATATTTTGTTTTTATAAATTTAATAAAATTTAATTGGTATATTTTATGTATTTTGAAGTGAAACTAATCTAAACATCTCTGCTACCTAATATATTGATAATATCCTCGAGATATATTATTGATATTTTAATTAGCAAAAAAAACTCATTGAGCCTTAAATGCTTCACTTACATGTTGCTGTCCAAGCCAACTGTCCAGCAAATAAATAGTATATCGCAGCAATGCTAAACTAAAAGCTTTTGCTCTCTTATAAGAAACTAAAGGGTCCGCCAAATAACTTTTTTTTTTGAACTCCTGAACCAATTGGACTTTGTATGGCGTCATACCAAGGTCTTTATGCAAAATTTGTCTCAATGATGTCTCCGAAATGTTCAATTGTTGAGAACGACGGTGAATTGATGTTGATGGCGCTTCACGCACACTTTCTGCTACAGCAGCAATATTCTCGGGTATCACTGTTTTTGGCATTTCATGCTTTGGTTTATCGATGAGGATGACAGTTTCTTTCACTTTTTTCACAAGATAATGAACATACGGACCATATTCCTTCAGCGGAAGGATAAAACTAATTATCTGTCAAATCAGACATGAGCTAAGTGTTACCATTCACGAAATAAGCACTAGTTGAAAAAAAAAACGTTAGATGGCGGACCCTTTATATTGTAAAATTATGAGCTAATTTTTAGTAGGGTAAAGCGTGCAGGTTGCCAGTACTTGCAGGTTACCACCCTTACTATATTTGGGCATTCCAGAGGTGTATTTCCCTAAATTCCGCCTGTAATCGACGTAAAAAAAGCAGTTAACAATTTGAATCTACTTCTTTAGCGGAAAAGGCGTAATAACGCAGTATTTGCTGCACAAAGTGTAAATTACTATAGCTTAAAAATTTAAAAATCAAAAATGGGTTATTGTTCTGTACTCATAAACATACAATTTTTTTGCGAAAATTCCAGGCGAATATTTTTGCTGTGTTTATTTTTTATTCAATTTACACAATCAAAGCAGAATTCCAAACATATCGTTAATTTGTATTTTTTTTGTGTTAATTATAAAACTCTATCTGAATGCAGGTTGCCATTAAGGCTTGCATGTTGTCACCTCCCTCTTTTTCGCTTGTTTATGCTGATATCAACTTTATTTCCACAAACATTTGCTAGATTAGACACAAAAAACCGCATAAAAAGTGCAGAAGGCTAACAATTTTATCGCTCAAATAACAAAAACTGTTATAAAGCCATTTTTACAAGGTCTTTTTCACAAAACAAATTTAAAATATTATAAAAAAAAATACTTAACCTTTATAAAATGAAAAAATTTACGGTTTACATTTAGATTACACTGGTCGACAAAAAAAAAATGTCCTCATTGAAATAATTTCTAATTGTGTGATATAATATGTTAAGATACTTATATATTTTAATTACATAACAACTTACGTGGTAATGATAGATTTTGCTGGGTTAGAGTGAGTCAAAATAGTTATTTTCAGTAAGTTTTTACATTTTCTTTACATTTTTATTATGCAGGCGCGCCCCAAGAGCAACCAACCGCTGTATTGATTATTATGATTCGAATTCGATAATAAATCGAAACAGAGCACTACCTTTTGCTAATTTTGTTTTTTGCTCTTAATGTAGGCTTTTAATGGAAAACAAGAGAAAGCTAAATTGATGATTAATATGTTTTTTGTTTAAGTTCTACCTGCTCTGAAGGCTTAAGCTTTTATAAAACTTCGGTTTCAGATGAGATATTTTGCCAGATAGCAACATATACATATAGCAGCCTAGCTAAAACATATAGCAACCTAGCTAAAACAAAAATGTTCTTTATTTTTTGAAACATTTGGAGATTGAAAGCTCGTTATGAATTAAAATAACATAATAATAATCTCGAGGTATATAAAAAAACAGCTAAATTTGTTTTAAGTTTTTTTATTTATGAAAAAATTTTACATATTTTTTTATTAATCCAGAAAGTCGCATTGTGTAAATCATACTCAATTTGGATAAAAAATATTAGTTGAATATTGTCCTCCATACAATTTAAATACTTCTGTGTTAAATTTGCGTAAGGTACCTAGGCGTATGAGCAATATACGAGTATTTTGCATAAATATATTATACAAAAAAAAAATCCTTTAATTTTTTAAAAATTTTCGAACAAAATTAAGGGGTCGCTAACAGATTTAGAAAATTTTCCCGATTTTAAAAAAGAGCATATTTTCATTAAAATGCTTAAATTTGCAAAAATTAAAAAAAAAATGGATTCAATTTTTTAGTATTATTTTTAATCCCGACAAGTTTTAAAAGCTCCAATTATGAATAAAAAAATGTAAGGATTGCATATATTAAGATAAATTAGGTCGCCTTTTTTAAATATTCTATAGGTATTAAACCTGTAATAATATTGTATTTATCTCTTAACACAGTCAGGGTGGGGATATGAAAGAAAGTCTGCTTTTTAGATAAAAAATAATAATAGAATTAGGTTTTTGATAAAAGGAACTAATTTTAAGTTTGATATAATTTTTATTAAAAATAAAATTATGGATTTTTCGACCTTTAATTGTGCAATGAAAATGAAAACTATTCAAGTTTGAGGCCATACTCTATATTTCTTTATTAGGATATTGTCCTAACATAATCTATAGAGTTTTTTGTTTTCAAATTTATTATTTGACCCTTTCAGGAATGTGTTGATAGATCTATTTCGGGAATTTTCTAGGTTCCCATCAACAGAACACGTTTTGGAAGCGGTAACAATCATATATAAAAAGGAGAGAAAAACAAAAAACGTGTATTGAATATCCACCAGAGGTAGACCTTGCACATAACAAACAAGTTTTTAATTTATTTTTTAATCAATGGTTATAATCTTTAATTTCAAACTCATATATTAGTTCTCATGTAGTGAGTAAACTAGTTTATATGTATGTTTGATGTTTGGCATGGGATTGTTACCGCTTTCAAAACGTGTTCTGATGATGGGAACCTAGAAAATTCCTGAAATAGATCTATTAACACATTCCTGAAAGGGTCAAATAATAAATTTGAAAACAAAAAACTCTATAGATTATTTGTTAGGACAATATCCTAATAAAGAAATATAGAGTATGGCCTCGAACTTGAATAATTTTCATTTTCATTGAACTAATTTTACATTATAAAGTGCTGTCACTTCTGAGTATAATATACAATAACATAAAAAGCTAATAGGAAAGAAAACTGCAATTTAGCAGCATTCGATTCGAGGCCATACTTGGGTGTGATCGCTAAACGGTCATTACTTGGTATTGTTACGTTTGTAATGTAAGATGAGCGCAGGTTTGATTCTTACAGCCGCAGGTTGTTGAAAAAGTTATCATATAGAGTCAATCTGACAATTATAAGACTCAAATAATAATACAATTTAAATGGAAAATCACTGATGAGCCTGTCCATAAAAAGGCAGAAACTAGTCTAGTCCGATTTAAAAATTAATAGTGTTTATAATTTTTAGAGAAAAACGTTTATTCTTCTTCTTAATCTCAACATTTCTAAAATAAATTGTTTTATTTGATCACAATTACTCAGTTTGAAAACAAAAAATATTTGGCGTAAAGTTATCCCATGTGTACCGACTAACCACATATTTGAGACAAGGATGGAGTAAAATTGGTAATTAATAGGTTTTATGTTAATGCTCTGCCTATTCTGGAGGCTCTAGCTTTTCTAAAACTTTGAGTTCTGATAAGATCTTTAGCCAGATCGAAATACTAGTATCAACCTAGCTAATACTTATATTGGAATTGCTTTATTTTTGTAAATATTCAGAGGTTGAAAGCTCGTTATAAAATAAAAATAAACAATTTTTATGCAAATATGTCCTTTTTTAAAATTGGGAAACTTTTCAAAGTCTGGTAGCGATGCCCAAATTTATTTTCGAAAATTCTGAAAAAATTAGAATTTTTTTCCTAATCTATCTACAGCGTTGTCCCTTTCAAAACAATTTGTTTTCTAAGTAGTAGCCAAATTTGGTAGGCACTTATTTTGCATTATTTTGCAACAAATTGAAAAATTTCAAGTGCATTTTTTTTTTGCTATTTCTGCTTAATATTTTAAAATTAAATATCGTTCACTGGTAAAAATATCAAAACTCAAATTTGTTACTGTTTTCTACGTTTTTAACCTCTCCTGAACACTTTGGTTTGTTTATGTCATTGTAAAATGTATGTGAATATAAGCTCAAATTTAAGGTTTAAACAAAATTGTGTAAATTTTAATTTGTAATCAACATAAAAAGAAACTATTTTTGGGCCTTATTCATATTTTGTGAAAAACAACAAAAATAAATACCACTCTAAATATATTCAGTAAACTTTTAATAAGATCTTTAAAATATCTCTAATTAGATTCCCGTTTTTTATAGTTTCGTTTGCAAAACAAAAAATAAACTGGGGCCTTTTATAACACCACCTTTACAACTATTAAAAGTGAGATTGCGACCATAAAGATTTGCGCTAGTTTTTTATTTTGCTTGATTTACAAGAATTTTAATGCACGTCAAGAATCAAGAAAATATATGATTTGTAATATTTGTAAGAAGCCCAGTTAAAAAAATAGCTGTTTATTTTAAAGTTTTCCTTGAACAAAGTTTTGTAAATACAACTACACGCAGAAAACAGTTTCATTGCTACAACCGAATTTTTTGCCAACCGAATTTTTGTAGTCATGTGTACTATGTTAAAATACTGTTGCTGATCTGGTTGTTGTAACTGGATTTCAATTAGACTAGCTGAAACTTTTAACCGTACCTACCGAATCAGAAAATTATGATTGTTGGACCAGTTGAAATTTTTTTGTAGAACCTATCAAATTAATTAAAACAATACACCGTTTCCATTCAATTATAATAATTTTTTTTATATTTTTATTTGAGGAAAACTTGAAAAAAGGAAATAAAATATAGAAAAAATAGAAGTTAGAAGATAAGGTATTACAGATATATGTATAACTAAAGTCTAATAGCATTTACATGTTAAAAAAATTCCTTAAAGTGTTTTTCTTTTTATAACGCATAATTTCAGAGATTTCCCTGAAAAAATAGCGTACGAATCTGCAAGTTTACTAAGAGATTCATTAAAACATGTTTGTAATCTTTTTAAAGGGCCCTTTAGTGGAAATATTATCAACCAAAGTTGAAACTTTGACATAATATAAAACCTACACGGTTAAAGATATTTTAACAATTAAAGTTTTATATGAGTCATTCCAAAAATTTCAATTAGATTTTAGTCGTTTGTAATGAACCTGTTTGGATTTTATTGAAAGTAAGCACATTTCAACGTTCTGTGATATATATGCAGTAGAAAGTTTTTTCTTAGTTCGGTGTAGTGCGCGTTCTAAAGCATCTAAAAGTTCGATAATTTTAACAAAACTAAGAATAACACATAATGTTTAAGCTGCCCTAACAATTTAGGTTTCTATCCGATTTTTACAAATCTTTCCAAAACGTTTTTGATTTTATATACACGTATGCCTTAACAAAATTGGTTATAATTTAAAAAAAAAAAACTCATTAAACTTGCTACTTTTACAAAATAACCGCATAACTTAGATATAGGCTCCATCCTTTATGGTAAACAATTAGACATACTCTGCAAGGGTATCACCATAGACCACAAGAAAAACAACTGGTATTATGAAACTTAATGAGAGAGGAATTAAAGGTTTAGTTCAAATAATAGGTGGTTAAAAAGTGTATACCTGTTCCTTCAGTAACCCTGTGATGCATAGCTTACACATATGGAATAATATAGTAATGCATACTACAAAGAAGCGAACTTTAAACTTACTAAACAACACTTTCTTTTAGGTTTCAAAACAAATTACCAAAACTCTTTAATTGTGTCGTGGTTTTTCTTTTTGCTTGGATCCATGATATTTTTACTGAAACGTATCGGCCACAGCATTCCTATTAAAGGTAAATTTACGGCTGAAAGTTTTTCCTTGAAAAAAAAACAGTTGATTTAAAATACATTTAAATTTGTTTAAACAAAATTACCCCTATTACTGCTACGTCCAATTTCATGTATAAGACCGCTTATTGCATATAATATACCGCCATTTTGACTTATGCCGTTAATTTACGAAAACAACGTGTAACTGCTTAAAACAAAATCTTCTTATACATTATTTCCAAAAAAAATTTTTTTTTTTTTTTTTTTTTTGACAACTAATACAAATTTATTTTAAGACAATTGTCTTTTAGCTATGGTCTTGATTTTATGTGTATGACAACAAAAATTTCAAAAATTTATTTAAATATGTTTTATATTTGGTGACGCAACTGAAAAATCATCACAAAACCTTAAACCTTATTTTAAAATCGATAAATATAACTAAGATTCAGTAGATATTATTTAGTAGAGCATTAGTAAAAATTAGTTATATAAATTTGATTATTGCAACAAAGATGTAATCGCAGTGTCTACTTATTTGGGAAAAATAGCTTTTTTGCATTTTTGAAGCAGTTGCCACTATCAAAATATTTGGAAAGAAAATATTTTTTGTTAGAAAGTGTTTTGCAACCGTCAGATAATGACAATCGTAATTAATTTTTATATTAATTACTGTAGAATATTTCTTTAGTTAGTCTCTTTACAGGAAGAAGAAGAAGAAAACATTTTTATTGAAAAATTTTACGGACACAAGGGATACACCAGACTGCCGCAGTTTCGTCCCCCTCCTGGGACTCGTCAGTGGTTAATTTATGTGTCAATTGAACAAAGTATTTTATATTGTTAATTTGCTCTATATGAAAAACTTTTTTTTTTTATTTTTTTCTGAATTGGTTAGGAACATAGAGTTGATTAGTGCAAACATATAAATTTAGTTGAAACTTCAAATTTTAAGTTACTGAGGACAACGATTTATTAATATAATAAATATTTTGCAATCTTAATCAAATTTATGCTGTAATTGTAAAATCATGGTAAATACAACAATTTTCTAACTAATATTTTCCCTGTGTGTATATATTTCATTCAAATATGACAGTGCAGCTTCTTCTTTAGTGTATTTGTTATACATATATCAAATAATAAAATATATTCTTATTTTCAACAAAAATCTGCAGGAAGAAACGTACAAAGTTAAAAAAAAACTGTGTAGTACCACGATCAGTGATTGCAGAAAACTTTCATATAGACGCAATCGAACAATAAAAAACATACTTAATATTACAGTATTCTCATAATCACTGATGAATAATAATTACCAGAAACTGCAGTCTGATTCAATTGAAAATTTGCAATGTAGTTATGATTTTTAGAAAAATGCTTATGCCTCTCACAACTGATCTCATTTGTTTTAGCAATACCAAGAAGCAATGTTTTTTTTTTAAGCCGTTAATGTGCAAAATAATAAAAATTCTACTACATTTAGCAGTTTTTTCTGCAACGTAATTATTAACAAATATATGTTAAGCATTTTGCAGATTTTAATCTGGCTAACCTTCATATACTACTTACTTACTTTAAAATCTATAGCTTAAAATTAAGCTTTAGATCTTGCATAAATCGATAAATTTTTATCTAAAATAATTTGATTTACACATTTATTTACACATGATTTTCAGCGTTTTTTATTGTTTACTAAAATTGAAATGTTTAGAAATTTTATACGGGTTTGGACAGGTTCGTAAGGAATTCGTTATATATATAAAACTTGAATCTAACTTGATATGCTGACTAAAATGTAGTATAGAAGTACATACCGGAGTGCAAGAGCAACAAAATATATATTTTTGAAGCAATAGCAGCATACAAACCACTTAAACCCTCTATAAACTCCAGCAGACACTAAGAGTTTTAAAAGCAAATGATGTTAGAAAAAAAAATAATTTAAATGCAATAAAAAAACAGAATATATAAAGAAAAGTTGTCTGTAATAACAGACCAATAGAATAAAATCAAGATAAGACTGCAATCAAATGCCATACCAAAACTGCCAACTCTATCGCCTAAACAAACAACGTTGATACAACATAAACATCGTCATCCTTTAAAAGGGGAGCGATGTTATACAAAAAATTTTAACATAGTTTAATCTTCTATTTATATTTTCCTTTTCTTTGTTTTATGGGTTGCTTTCTTTTTTTTTTTTTTTTTTGGTAAATAAAGGACAATGACCAAAAACAATGCAAAAAAACATTATTTTCCAATATGACTGCGTAAATTGTAAATATTTCCATAAGGCCATTAAACGACAAAATACCAAAGAATCCTTAAACCATTAGTTGGTACTTTAGAAAATAGTCAGTC
This sequence comes from Delia radicum, assembly GCA_021234595.1. NCBI lineage: Eukaryota > Metazoa > Arthropoda > Insecta > Diptera > Anthomyiidae > Delia > Delia radicum. The sequence continues at coordinate 173,116,297 of CM037851.1, read as the reverse complement.
TGGTCTGTTGTGTTACTGTCTGACTAACAAGGAAGGTTTCCCGATATGTTGGGAAGGATACCTCCCTTGCTAGGGAGGTATTTACCGATATGTTGTAGAGAACAAACATTAAAGATACCCGTGTATTTTTTAGCTGCCCAGTCTCATGTTTACGCATTACTAAGTGCGGTCAAAAATTACCTCATTTTACGTTTTTTTTTTTTATTTCGTCCTATTAAAAGTAACTATAGAAAGTGAACTAGAGCCCACAGATTTTTAAGTATTTTTATCATTCAAAAGATATGTTTTGATTAATAATAAATCAGGCATTTTATTAAGGAATTTTAGTTGCATTAAGTTAAAAATAATATATAGGAAATTACTATTTATTTTAATCGAGGGTGTGTCTGACGGTTTTCCGATATTCGACACCGTTCGGTTTTTATGCGACTTTTCCCTAATAGCATTCTCCCCAATATTTCAAATAATTCAAAAAATGTGGCAACTTAGGGTGCACTATATAGGCAATATGGGCACAAATATTTTTGTCTCCTTGAGTACTTTAACGCTGCATACAAATAAATCTAATATTCGCAAATAAAAGACTAGTTTTTATACAAAAAGAAATTAATTATTAACCCTACTTGTTAACGCTTAAACGTGAGATTTGACAGCCAAAAAACTGTCTCTTTTACTGCTACTTTACAACACATAAAAAAAATCATTAAAATCTGCGAGTTCGGATCGGGATACCTCCCTTGTAAGTGTGTAAGTCAGTGACGGATCCATCCCAAGATTTTGGGGAGGGATAATTTTTTTAAATATTTTAACTTTTTCTGTAAGTTCTTTGAACAAGGTTGCCAGCGAATCGAATAACGAGTTTAGTAAAGATTTATTGTTTTTTTTTCAGGTTTGGTACTGGTAGCGGTATTTTACAGATGATAATCGTTTTTAATTATAAATGAGCTCAAAATTCTTAAATATTTGTATAAAATAAATATTTGTTTTAATGTAAACATAAAAATTATAAGGCCAAATTAATGAAAGTACCGTTAAAATCTAACGAATAGTTAAATACAAATTTTATATGGGATACAAACAATTTTAAGCAAGGACTGTTATTTGCCTCGTTACAGAGGACAATAAAATATAAAAATCCAGAAACATGGCCTTTAAAGAGTTTTAACGAAAACATTTTTTTTTTTTGATATTTAATGGAATCAAAGGATTTTAAGGAATCTTTCTGAGGTGGTTTTTATCCTAAAAATTAGGTTATGAAACATACAAATTTTTTTTTTTTTTTTTTTTTTTTTTTTTTTTTTTTAGAACAGAGAAGCAACACTCAGGAAATTCTTCCTATTTATTTATGTGTTGCTTTCTTTGGAAATTATATAGTGGAGAGAAGAAAGGTGGGGAAAGATGAAGGGCTTCAAACATGGCAACACTGTTATTGCGCGAGATGATAAGTCTTAGAACAATTGTTGCTCGCCACCCGATGGAGAGTTGGCGAACTTATTGAAGCTTTTTGGTTCATAGCCCTGATTAATTATTTTACTTCGGTGGGGTTAAGTGCTATGGGAACACCGAAGGTGGGAGCTGCGATACATATGAGGGATAGAAAACTCATACATATTATTTTTTTAAATTGATGTTGCCGTCACCGGAAATCGAACCAGGGACCATCTGTGTAACAGTCCAACGCGCTAACCATTACACCACAGAGCCCAAACTATTAGTTTGAGAGTCATTTTGATAATAAAATAAAAATTTTATGAATCATAGAAAAATCCTAGAGAGCACACGATTAGTGTACTCAGCCCTTTAAAAAATATTCGGTATTGGGCTTAAACCGGATGCCGAATATTTTGCCGAATAGTTTTTCATTCATTTTCATATTAATTTCATATCAAATAACACCGAACTTTAGAAATAGACAAAATTAAATAGAACCATATAACTGGTTGAAAAATCATCTCACACCATCGCCATCAGTGTTTGACATTTTTAAGAAAAATATATATCAAAAAATTTAATTTTCAAAATGTTTTAGATACAAATTACTGGCTTTTAAGCAATTTTCTATTAACCAAAAACTTCTGCCGACTAGTGCTTTCATTCGATATTTGGCCGAATATAAAAAACATGCCAAATATGCCGAACACCGAATATTCATTACATCTCTAAATTATACGTTTCAGCGACCCCATACCAGCTTAAGAAATCTGAAAAAATTCTCAAATATATTTTGGGTCATAAGTAAAGCCCGTATGACACTGTATAGTTTTTGTATTGACAATCTAAATTAAAGCAGTACAAATATATTGTTACTCAATTTTTTAACTAGTGTAAAGAGTACGAACACATAGTGCCAAATTGTAGTAAATGTCAAAACAAATACTTTTGTTATCGATAAATCAGCGAAAAATTGGGATATCTGTCAAAAGTGCAAACGAAAATTTTGAACTTTATCTTGACATTTCTCACAGGCAATAAGTTTGTTGTCAGTTTCTTTTTGGAGCTGTCAGTTTAAAAAAAAAAAACAAAACTGTTTGTTTACAAATTGTATATATGTTTCATTCGCACATTAATGTTGTTTCTTTCTCCCAATACATCTTGAAACTATACAAAAACTATACAGTGTCATAACAGCTTAAGGCAAGGTTTTTTTGGCATTTGCTATTAAATGCCACTAATGTTATATATAATATTTTGCTATTTTTTTTTTGCCAAATGTGAATTTATAAAAAAATTCGAGTACAGCTAAAAAATTGTAAAGGCAAGCTATTTATTTAACTATGATTCAAAATTATAACCATGTTATTTTAAAGTTACTTCGTATCGTTTCATATTTTTATTTTTGTAATCGGTTTGAGGGACGATATTACCCTCATCATAACCCCGACGATCTATATATTTGAGTCTATATACAGAGTGTGCGAAGTAGATGTCGTTAAATATTGACCAGTTTTGTAATTTAATGGAATTTAAAATGTATTAGATAACTCAATTTGAAGCATGGATACGATAAAGACTCAATTACGCACTTAGAAAATCCATTTTTGACTTTTTGAATTCTCTGATATCTAGACAGAAAAAACAAGCTGAATTTTGGTTTCTACAAATTAATCATTATGCTATAAACACATAGACGACTGCAGCTACACGACTACAGCCTGTCAAAAATAAAATACACACGTTTATATGAAAACGATTATTTTGGCACCAACACAACTACACGGCTACCCAACTACTTTTGCCGCTGTAGTCAACTTAGGTTAATTTCTATTTTTGTTGGCTGCAAAACAAAAATAGTGTTGACAATAAAACAAAATATGTAACAAATTAGTGCTTAAAAATATTTTATTTTGTTAAACACAAAAAACGTCGTAACATCAAATGGTATAATTGCATTAATATTCAAGAGGGGTTATATAAATTTATTTTCACGTTATAATAATGTATTATAAATAAGTAATTGTATTTTTAAGTGAACTTTATATACGTGTCTACAACCAAGCATGTTGTTCTATTTTAATAAAGAAAAAAAAAGATGTAATTGCACTACTGAAACAAAAATGCATTTGTATCAGGGATGTTAAATGGAGTTTTCAATTTTGTACCAACATCCAAAAAAAATTGTACTTTTTGGACGTTGACGGTACCATTTTTTTTAAATTTATTAAAACAACAAAAAAAATACATAAAATTCTCTTGTACAGAAAAAAAAAAACAAAACTTTCCAATAACATACATTATATGTATGAATAAAATAAGGCATAAAAAGTCTTATGAATATATGAGACCAATCATGGAATTATTTGTTTAGTTAATAAACTATTTGGAATTTCTACATCATAGCAGCATAAATTTGTCGCTCTTAACCAATCCTTAGTCTGTATGAGACTGATAATGTTGGCTAATGTAGTCTGTTTCTTTCCTTAGTTTTTATTATATTTTGAAAAGAAAAATACTCTTTCCACATTTGCAGACCAGTGTGGAATGGATAAAATTCCAGCAACGACTAGAAATGTCTGGAAACATATGACATTCAGTTCATTTTGAAAATTAGATACTACCGGCCAAAAACTACCTTAGGCAGGAATGAAATCCGGATAGGGACACGCCTACATCAGATTGCTTTTCACAATTTGTTAAATAAGTTTTGGGATTTTAGCACATTTAATTACTATAAATGCAATTAATGTTTATTCCGATGAAAATAAATTTAAAT